>JAHLJT010009419.1:163606254-163644999 GCA_031308135.1 Acheta domesticus
TATTATTATTATTATTATTATTATTATTATTATTCCTTACATCACGACTAAAGATGTTATGAGTCGGCTGAATATAAAATCTACTCCAGGTTGCAACCAGCTACCTAAGGAGCAGATCTAGGGACTATCGGTGCCTCTACAATACTTTGCGCAAAATGTGGGCTGTTCCAAATAAAGCTATTTCTTGCACTTCCCAGTCTTTTGAATTACCTGGGAGTTTAGACAAGTTCTTACTCAAATTTTGCGGAACAAATCCCAGAGCTCCGATAACTATCGGGACGACCTGTGCTTTTACGCCCCACATTCGGCTGATCTCGATTTCCAAACTCTTGTATTTAAGACGTTTCTCTGCCTCCTTGGTAACGACGTTTTGATCGCAAGGTACAGCAACATCGACAAGTAAACACGATTTTTTCTCCAAATCCCGGATAACTATATCCGGTTTGTTTGCCGCTATCGTGCGATCAGTTTGAATTTGTTGGTCGTACAATATCGTACACAATCCAACAGACGTCACCGGTTTCGGTGAGTGTTCGTACCACTTGGGGCATGTGTTTCGGAACTTCGAGGGCGGTACAGATCTGCCAGTGGAGGTAGCTACACACCCTGTCGTGTCTTTTCAAGTATTCGGTCTTTGCTAGGATTGGACAAGCTGAGACAATATGATCAATGGTTTCTACTTGTTCCTGGCAAATGCGGCATTTATCATCTTGGGAAATTTTGAGAACCGCTTTATCATAATGTCGTGTTCTCAAGGCCTGATCTTGGGCAGCTATTACAAGTGCTTCCGATTCTGGCTTCATTCTTCCCCTTTTAAGCCACATAAATGATTGATCTTTATTGATCTGCACCTTGTCCATTCTTTTTAGGTATTGTCCGTGGAGTGGTTTGTCTCTCCACGATTTCTTTAACATTTTTTGTGTCTCACATTTCATGTTTAGTAGCATCAGAAGTTCAGTGTCTGTGTTATTCGACGTGTCTTGCATAGTTTTCTTCGCAATGCTTCTTGCTACACTAACAATGCCTCTGTTTCCCATTCTTCGGTCAGATTTCATGACCTGCCTCATTAGAGGGTCATCTTGATGGCTGACTACATACTTTCCCATCCCGACTATTGCGTTGTGCCAGGAGGCTTCAATTTGTCTGAGGCCTCTTCCTCCTTCCTTACGTGACACATAAAGTCTATGTACATCAGCTCGAGGGTGGGCAACATGATGCATTGTAAGCAGTTTTCTGGTTTTTCGATCCATGATGCGAATTTCTTGCTCAGTCCAGTCCACTAGTCCGAAACTGTATTCGGCTACAGGCACCGCCAAACTACCTATTGCAGATATTTTATTCCTGGAGTTCAGAGCGGACTGCAGGACAAGTCTCACTCTTCTATAATACTCCCTGCGAATTCTCTCTTTCATTGTGTCGTTCGAGATGGTCTCACATTCTTCAATGCCCAGATATTTGTAAGTTTTACCTGGCTCAAGATCTTGAATCACAGTGTGCTATCAACTTCAATGTTCTCTGACGTTGTCAGTTTGCCTCTTTTTAAATTGATTTTTGCACACTTGTCAAGACCAAACTTCATGCAGATGTCATTGCTAAAGTCATTCACGACAGACAGCATTTGGGAGAGAATCGCTTCATTCTTAGCAAACACTTTCAGATCATCCATGTAAAACAAATGTGATACTGGCCTTTCATCACCATGGAGCTTGTAACCAAAGTCAGCTTGCGACAACTGTCTCGATAGTGGGATCAAACTAATGCAAAACAGCAGAGGGGATAGTGAATCTCCTTGAAAAATACCCCTGTTAATCTGAATACTTCTGGTTTCTACTGCTTCCTTTCCGCTGTGGATTAGTAACCTGGTACTCCACGACTTCATACTAGCCTTGCAAAACTCAACAAGTCTAGGATGAAATCGATAGATCTCCAGGGTCTTCAAAATCCAATCGTGTGGTACACTATCAAAGGCCTTCTGGTAGTCAATCCAAGCCATGCTCAAATTACGTTTTCGTTTCTTTACATCATTCAAAATGACTTTATTCAGTAGCAAGATTTCCTTACAGCCATAGGAACCTTTACGACATCCTTTCTGTTCAACTGGCAACAGATGGTTCTTCTCTAGGTGTCTATACATTTTGTCAGCTATGGCTGCAGTTATAACTTTGTACATTACTGGCAGACAAGTAATTGGCCTGTAGTTCTTCGCCAAAGAGCTGTCTCCCGCTTTGGGTAGCAAATACGTGATGCCGCGTGTGAGCCATTCGGGGAGTTCCTTTGGGTTTTCTAAAATTTTATTAACAGCCTTTGCTAGATGAGAATGTATTGCTGTTAATTTCTTAATCCAATAAATCTGGATCTTATCAATCCCAGGGGATTTCCAGTTTCCCATGTTCTTAATTGCTTGGCAGAGGTCCTCTTCCGAGAATCCTTGAACATGTTCCACTGTTTCCACGAGTCCATTGGCAGCATCAACTTCAGATTGAAGCCAAGATGCGTCTTTGTTGTAGGATCTGGTTTCCTCCCAGATTCCTGCCCAAAATGTTTCGACGTCATCTTTTGAAGGAGGGGCAGCATTGCCATTCGGTTTTTGAGTCAGACTGCGATAGAATCTCTTCGCGTCTGTTTCAAACAACCGGTTCTGTACACGGAAATCTATTCTACGTTTGTACCGTCTTATTCGTTGAGCCCATGCTTGGATTTTCTCTTTTAGCTTTTCAGCTACCATTAGCCTTGTGTCATTGTCAATTAGGTATTTTTGTTCAACATGGAGTATTTTTTGTTGAACTTTATACGTGTGGTTGACTTAGAAGATGCCTCGGCTAGGAGTGATATTTCACGCCGTGTGTCGGCTATCCGTTTCATAATTCTTTTCATCCATGGAGGTACGGAGCTGTTTACTCTGTCTGGCTGTCGGCCATCGGGTTCTTGGCTGACACCACGATTATCTGAGATACTAGATATCCAGTTGCGTACACGATGAGATTGATTTCAGTAATATCTAGATCTCTACTTGAGGTCTGTACAACCTCAATTAAGAGAGAATTCGCTGTTTCTATCACTCTTAGCTTTAGCATTTTCGTAAATTCTCCTCAACGGTGCACGAGATTCGAATGGAAGTAAACGAATTCGGTCTATCTCGCGACGGAGGAGGTCCCGCATCATGTCCTTATCGTGTGACTCAATGGCCAGATGTATTTTCACCACTGACGGATATTTCATTTGGAAGAGATGAAACCCTCAAGGGGACCATCGTTTTCAGGGATATTAGATCGTTCGAAATGTTCGTCATGTGGATAGTTTAATCGAAGAACGTACTCCGCGTTTCTCTGGTGTCTGCAAGTTGTTTTGCTGTGAATTTTCCACTGCTGAGTATGTATCGTCGTTGACTGGCAAGCTTCTTTGAGTCTAGGGTAGGTCTCATGTCTGGGTTCCGCTCTCTCCATATCTTAAAAACTTCTATTTTCTGAGCCCCCATTTTTCGCTTTTGCATAGTAAAAGCACCACATCACCTCCATTAATTCATCCTGGGTCCATCTCTGACGATGGCTTCGAGCTACTGCCGGCTCTGGGTCCCTGGGACTAACATCCGTGGGATAGCCAGATGTCGACAAGGTGACATTAGCTCGGTTTCTGAGCAGGTAGGGACATTGGTAGAACAAGGCACGTTAAGGTTCATTACATTGCTTGTTCGAGTTCACAGATCACATTTAACCTTTGGGTTGTTTCCCTGCGATCCGTTACTGCGACCCACAGTGGCCTCGGGGCATCCCCCCGCAGGGCCCAGCAAGGGGTCCCTCCGATCGCCAGTCAAAATTACTAAACCCTACGGGATTTTCACTGACTGCTGAAGGCAGCCTCCTTTGCTGGCTAATGCAAGGTTCGGGCCTCCACTCTAATCAGTGGCCTGGTGTGCCAACCCAGTTTCTCTCCTGTACCCTCCATGGGCCGATAACAGGAAGTCCAAAGGTTCATGACCCTTCCCTCTCTACTTACTTCCCACTCTCCTCAAAATGGAGTACTTCTTCGTCGGACCCCTCACCTTCAACCTATTCAGCAAGGGAGACCCTACCAGTAGCTAGGCTACCACTGACATAGCTCTCAGGCTCATGGGGGTACTCAAGCTCCACCACCAACTCCAAAGTCGTGTACTCCCTAGGTGGAGTTGTTGTTATTATTATTATTATTATTATTATTATTAATTATTGTTACCCTTATTAGTATTATGATAATTATTAGATGCATGGGTTTATAGTATTTGTATTGATGTGTGGAGACGTGTTGTGAATTGGAGTGCAGTGTATTAAAAGTCATATATGTTATTATAAATTATCTGTACAAAACTATCATAAATGTAGAATTAATGTGGTTATTGTTATTAATGCTTTTATTGTTAACATTGTTATCTTATTATTATTATTGACTTAAAATAATTTTAAGTTACATTGTATTTAATTCAGAATTATAATATGTAAATATAATATGTAAATTTTAATGTTCCGCCACCAGGTTGCATAACCTACTTGCGGAAATATCTATCTATAATGTTAATACCGCCGTTTTTAAGAACATTTATGATTATTTTTATATGTCCATATCTGAAAAAATCCCACTGTTTCAATTGGAATAAATATCTATTTCCTGAATATCTAGAAAAAGTGTTTTTCAATTCATGATTTTTGTAATATGATTGCTTTTGTTTCTGACATGGAGTTCATGATTTCTCTTAGTGCACTTTAAAAAATGAGTAGTGTTTTGAGCATCTTCGTAAAAACGTAATCGTGAATCTACGCAGGGTTGGACAGTATTTAAATATTTGTATTTGAATTACCTATTTTAAATACATTTTGTATTTGAAAATCTGTAATTTGTAGTTTTTGGGCATATATTTAGGGATGTATTTAAATACCTAAAGTAGATGTATTTCAAAAGTAAATACTTAAAATACTTCAAAATAAGTCAAAGAAGAAGATAGTTTAGAACGAGGATAGTTTCTTTTTGTTTGATTTTGCTAGTAAATGTACCTCATTGAAACAAAAATAGAAGCTCTTTTCAGCTGTTTAATTTGGTTACACAGATACACAAACACATACGTACATATAAACCGGGATGGCTCAGTGCATCAACTCATGTCACTGCACTCCCTCTCACCGGAATGTCCTAGGCAGGAGTTTCGACACAAGGTTCTAGTGTCAGCTGGATCGAATTCAGTCGCTTCCTGCACGACAATTCTAGCGGCCGGCTGCTCTGATCCGTAGTTATCAATGGTTTCTCCAATCAACACCAGGTGAATGCCGGAGCAGTACCCTAAGAAACGGGCCACAGACTGCGCCCGATCTTTCCTTCCTCTTCCTTGTCCTATCCTCACCACTTACACACACACTTACACTAACATGCGCTACACTAACGCAGGTGCCGGGAGACCGATTGGGAGCTTACAGCTTGTCCCGGCTGGGGCGGTGGTCCGGTGGTGGGAGATACCTGGTTGAGGGAAAAAACCCTACTCGACAGTACGTCGGCACCGGATCACGCCATCCAGCGGGGAAATGATCACCGCCACCTCCCGAGTAAAACATACGCACTACACGTACGGGACTAATGACCTCCGTAGTTAACGCGCCCGGAATCACGAACAATCAATCCATGAATCCGAATCAATCGTGAGCGAGGGCCCCCTTTCGAAATTGTCAACGGTGTCCTGTGCCTGAGATGCGAATGCACTTCTTTTCCGTTTCTCGCGGAGAGCGAGATTTTGGGTTCTGCTTCGCCTTCACTTCGTCTAGCCCTGAGATGTCCAACATGCAGACCTTCAAGGGCCAAAACTAAAACCTTCAATAAGGTTGCGGACACATTTGCATTCCATGGGCGTTCCACACTTCATTTCCCCGTATTGTTGATCTCGGCGGTTGGCCTGTCTGCTGTGAAACGGGGGGGGGGAACCATGCGTGATATCAGGGCGTGCCATGCATAACGCAGGAAAAGACATTGAGATAATTTCGAATTCCTGAATTTACTAGAATAAAATCCTTAATTCTAATCTTAACCACCTGATGTCACTGCAATCCCTCTGACCAGTAGGTATTAGGTTCGAGTCCCGACGGCAGCAGGATTTTCGACACTAGCTTGTCAGCTAGGTCGAATTCAGTCGCTGCTTGGAGTAGAATTCTAGCGGCCGGCTGCTCTGATCGGTAGTTTTCCGGGGTTTCTCCGATCAACACCAGGCGAATGCCGGAGTAGTTCTCTAACAAACGGGCCACGGACCGCGCGCGCGCGCGATCTTCCCTTCCTCTTCCTTGTCCTACCCTCTCCTCTTACACACACACACACACACACTAACATGCACTACACTACCGCAGATGCTGGGAGACCGGTCGGGAGCTTACAGCTTGTCCCGGCTGGGGCGGTGCCCCGCTGTGGTGCGAGACACCTGGTTGAGGGGAAAACTCCGCTATGTGAACGGTAGTGAACGGTAGTAGGTCGGCGCCAGATCTCGCCATCCAACGGGGAAAAAGATCACTGCCACCTCCCGAGGGAAAACACGCACTACACGTACGGGACTAATGACCTGAGTAGTTTACGCGCCCGGAAACACTAAGCGATCAATCTATCATTTTCAATCAATCATCTTCGATCAATCAATCATCTTCACCTATTTTTGACATTAGGGGATGTTGATCCCGACAGGGCGCGTGCGTAAGGGACACAATGTTGCCGCCCGCCGTGGATGCAAGAGACTCTCACTTTTGGCCAACGACCTTCCGCGGGCCACCGCTTGGACAGCCCTGGTTTAGTCGGAATCGCACCGCGCTGCCTGCGTCCAATGCCCTTTCAGAAATAACATGGCCGAATGCGCGATGCACCGCAACCCTTCACACAAGCGCCGCCACGCGGAAGCGCCGAGCCAGGGCTGCCCAACTTGGAAGGGTTGGCGGGCCACACAGCGAATGCTAGTGAAGCCGCGGCCCGCATCGCATTTAAGACAGTTTTTACCCTAACTACTGAGATTATACTGAAACAAATAAAGAGGGTGTCTGGGGAGAAAATGTCGATGCTTCGAAAATAAGCTCTTAAGACAATTCTAAGCATATTTTGTCTAATAAACTACATGGATATTCCAAATGGTTGAGCTACAATAAGCACTCAAAAGTTGTTTTGAAAAAAACGATTTCTAGGCAAATATTTGCATTACGGAAGCGTAGAAACACTCCAGAGTCATCTAAATTGTTTATTATTTACAAAAGAAATTAATATATTTGCTAGGGCAGAAACATTAAGCGAGAAATAAAAAAGTCGAATTGTGTAAATTGGGTGCTTTTTTATTTCTCGCTGAATTTTTCTTTCTGAACAAATATATTCATTTCCTTTGTGAATAATAAATAACTTATATGTTTCTGGAGTGTTTCTATGCTTCTGTGCAAATTTGCACAGAAAAATGCAAATTGCAAAATGCAAATTTTTGCCCAGAAATCATTTTTTCAAACCACATTTTGAGTGCCCATTGTGATCCAACCATTCGGATTATCTCGTAGTTTATTAGACAAAATTGCTTAGAATTGTCTTAAGAGCTTATTTTCGAAGTTTCGACGTTTCCTCCCAGGACACTCTGTATATTAGATACGACTTTTATTTAACATACTTCATCATTAATGTAGTACATACAGCAAGAAGATAAATATATCATTAAATAAAAATAAGATGAATTGTGCAATTGTATTGTGTTTGGTTGGTATAATTCAATGTTTCAAAGCAGTCGCGGGCCGCACAAAAAGATCCGGAGGGCCGCATGCGGCTCATGGGCCGCCAGTTGGACAGCCCCGCTGCAAGCGACAAGGAAAACGTGGTTCCTGGCACCGCGCTACTTCCGGCGCGCGAAATAAATCGTCTTTCTTCGCTTCGCGAGGACTCCGGCGCCCTAAAGATCCCGAGCCATTTGGAATACCATTCAAACTCCTACATTCAATGTTATTATTAGAGACCGGAAAAATATGTAGAATTAAACGTCAATAAATATGTAATTAAAACAGTAAGAATATGTAATAAATATGTAAAACCCGATATAATATGACGTAAAATGTTCTATTAAAATTCTCTAATTAAAAATTATTTACTTAGCAAGAAATTACATTTTGAAAAACTGGTCACTTTGCATCATACAACTTTCGCGTCAGTAGTAAATCATCTATTGTAATCCAGGACCGTAGTTTAGCAGCCGGACTAATCGCAATAGAAGTCATCGCACAAACTGCTGAGAAGTACGACCAGCAAACATACACTGTGGCATCTTCATCGAAGTGTTACACGTCGGCGATCGCAAATTTTTTCTCGTAAATTAAGGTTACAGATCATAAAACGCGGTGTCAATGATATTTTGGACACCTAGATGTCCCCAATAATGTAGGGAAAATGCTGGGAAAAAAATCTTTTCACAAAAAAATATGGAATTAAATTGAAGAAAATTAATGAAATAAGAAAATATATTGTGAAAACAGCAAAATATGTAATATAGTACTAAATATGTAAAAATATGTAACGAAAAAAATTGATATTGCGTTAGGAGGGCAATGATTCGCCAAGATTACAATTTTGAGAACGGTAAGTACAAAGACAAAAAATACGTAATTAAATAAAAATCCGGTCTCTAGGTATTATAACTGCATATTGATAAAATTCTAATAGAATGGCGGCTCACATCCTGACCGTAAAAATTGCCTCTTACTTGCGGTTAAGAAACTTTAGGACCGGAACTGGAAAATGTTGCCTTGTAAATTACTTGCAGTCAGTAAGAATATCGAGGAATCCCCCATCACGTCAATTAGGTTTAGCAGAAGACATTAAGTGGTTGTAACCAGAGTGCGTATAGATCATTTTAAGCTTAGCCGTAGCTACCTGACGAAGAAGGCTACTCCTGATCTTTGCCGAAATTGCGATCTCCTAGTATCGACTAAGCACCTCATTGTTCATTGCCATGCAAGGACAAATGACACAGCTCAACATTAATAGTGATTTTCATTGTATATTCAACTCCTACACAGGCCACACGAAGATTATTCAACTCCTTACCAAATTTGTAAATTGTATTTAACTATTGCTTTAGTGCTTTATTGATGATTTTATCTCTAATGTATGCGTGTATACCATGTAATTGTATGTGTGTTTGTATCCATTGTATATTTTTGTAAATACTGTACTTTTGTAACTATGGTCGCCAATGACCTAGCTGTTTCTGGGACGACCTGAAATTTATTTTTTAAATCTTACAGAATATTTCATTTCGATTGTCAAAAGCTGAGGCGTTTTTATTCAGTTCAGAAAACTAGCAGTGGACAGAATAGACAATGGTATAATAATTGATAAATTTACACGGAAAACTAAAATATTGATAGGTGACAGGAAAAACCTTCCGGTTTGAATGTGGTAATGGACAACACTGTATTTCGGCGCAAAACCCTGTGACGAAGTTAGGGCCTACCAGCGGCGCCCCAAGCCTTGTGGCCATGGGTTATGGGGTACGTGTGGTTAGCACGAAGATACCCTACGCCGTATTCTGGTCTTCTCAACCCGAGAAGTGAGTTTTCTTCGCGTCACACGGCAACATTTACTGAGAAGTTGCAAGGAAAACGTACACTATAATCTTGCCCGACCGGGAATCGAACCCGGGGTCGCGACATGAAAAGCAAGCAGACTGACCATGAACTATCCGCGACGGCAATGCAGAACATTTCTGGCGCAAATAGAATGGTAAACTAAGCCCAAACACAGTCGACTCCGGTTATAATGAACTTCGGGGGACTAAAATGTTTGGTTCACTACATCAGAGGTTCACTATGTCCGATGATGTCAAAATTAAATGGAATTTCTCCACAAATATTGATTTTATTAATAAAGAAATACTGCAAAATATATTAAGAGCACGAAGTGAAAATTCCAATATCTTTATTAGTCCATAAAAAAAGCAACTACTTACAGTCGTTTGCTTCGTATATTTTCATTAGTAATTTTTCTAGATCCTTCTCCAGAGTTCATGCTCTCTCCATCCTTGATTCTTCAATGTCATCTACCAGTAAGTATCGTAATACAATCTTGGCACCTTTCAATGCCTCTTACACTGTTGGAACACCATCCAAGAACCTGAAGGCCGTTTTAATCGCCTAAAATAATTTCCAGGATTTACTTCTTACGTTCACTACATCGAAGGTTCAGGTTCGCTGTAACCGAATCTTCTTATGCTTATTTGGTAATGTAAGTGAAACGGGACCAGTGACTTAAGTTCACTATAACAGAGTTCACTATTACCGGAGTCGACTGTATTTAATTTTTGTGTGTGTTGGAACACTGAGATAAGAAATCGGTTGCTAAACCAACGCGCTCTCTCCTTTAAAACAGCACTAGAGATTCGCCCCTTTAGGCTCTTGCTGGGACGACAGAAAATCCTGGTGGGCCAGTGGAGTAGAAAATGTTCCTATGCAATCTCTGCCTCATGTGCGCGGATAATACACAATATGAACACAAAGGTTCGACGGACTAAGAATGAAACTCGCCGTCGCCGCACTGCTCACTGACATTTAGCAGAACTGTATCTCATCTCTGTGAATGGACAACAAAGTCAAAGAAAGAATTTTATGTATAACCTCAATGTTATGATGTTGGTCTCGCACAACTCACAAATCAGTTTTATTTAAGACAATCACGTCAAGAATTTGAAAATGGAAAAATTTCATCATTTAGCAGCCATTAGCAGCCACAATTGAGTTTAAAGTTATGGTAACTGTGAAGATGACATGAAATGGAAATGATAGGGGGTGAAAGGACGAACACATACAACCATGCCCGAGGCGGGACTCCAACCCGCGACCCTTCGGTCCGAGATCGCTACGACACTACTGGCTTAACGATCTCGGGCAACGAGGATCGGCACTGCATACTTCCTCGCTGACGTTAGAAACAATTATGATAATGAATGAGAATGTCCATTTCATGCTGATTTTCACATATTTGTTTCATGGACACTAAAATTGGTAACAGCAATACTGGGGTCTGTTCTCTTCTTTTTTTAATACTTGACACGGTTACGGGATTTTACATTAATTCCAACATCAACATTCTTTGAACATCAGTAATTGTTACTTCACGATTATAGTCTATTCGTATTTACTTGCAAAATCTTTTTGGTGACCCTGCTTTAGAGTTTTAGACATATCAAATACCTAAAAATGGCACAATAAAAATTATTTGCCTTCTTTAGTGAAAGCACATTCATTATTTAATGATAAAAACGAACATCTCGTTGGATATTATCAAACTCTATTTTAACCATATAATTACATGTATGTATAAAACCACACACCTCTTAAAATGTTAAGTATACAATTTTTTCGAGTTCAAATTGGTTGCACCTGCAAATATTGACCATGTCTTGAAAAGGCTACATACCTCAAAAGGCATTAGAGGCGCGCCAATCCAACGCTTAAAAGCTCCCTCCCAATACCTTTCGGTTCGTCGATTGGGAGTTCCCGGAATCCCGGGCGCAGCCTTAATGCACGACGGCGCCCCGGCTGCCGTCGCACGGCGCGGGCGGGGTGTGACTGCGAGAGCGCGGGGGGTGGGGCGGGCGGAAGCGGGACGGACAGAGGGCGAAGGGGCGGGGCTCGGGGCCCGGAACGGAGCCCTGGGGCGGGGTCCGGGGGGTGGGGCGTGGCCTGGGGGGCGGGGCATGGACCGGGGGGCAGCGCGGGGCCCGGGGGCAGGGCGGAGGCGCGGGTGGGTGACGGGGCGGGGCGAGGGCGATGGGGCGGGGCGGGGTCCGGGGGGTGGGGTGAGGCCTGGGAAGCGGGGCGGGTGCGGGGCAGGGGCGGGACGGGCGGGGCGGGCGGGGCGGGCGGGGCGGGCGGGGCGGGGTGCCGGAAGAGAGGTCGAAGGCTGCTTGCTTCCTGGCGAGGCGTGGACGATCGATGCCTTCTCCTTTATTGGCGACGGCGGCGGCGACGCCCCGCGCAGCGCTGCGGAGGCCACGCGGCGCGGCCGGAAGGGGAGAGACAGAGATGGCACGAGGAAGTGAGGGCGATGACGAATGGAGAAATCATGGGAGTAGGAAATATGGAGATGGAAAGGCGATGAAATAAAATATGACAATAGAGCAGGAATCGATGACCACAGAGATTCAACGATATTTGGTGAGAGGTCTCTCTCTCCCTCTCTCCATCGCTCTCTCCTCTCACTCCCTCCCTCAATCTCTCTCTCTATTTCTCCATTGCTCTCCCCCCCGCTCTCCCTCTCTCTCTCCTTCGCGCCCCCTCTCTCACACACACATACAACTTAAATCACTCGCAAACCGCCCTCGCATTCAGGGATCATACACCTCAATCCATCAATTGCAAAAGAAAAAGAACCGTAAAAACCATTACCGTAGGGGATTGAGGTCCCAGGTACAAATTGGTTCAAAGCCATTGATTTTAAGCGAGAAAACATCCTTCGAAGCGGAAGTAAAGCCGGGGGCCCCATGTTGTCGATTTACTGCAAGTGAAAGATCATCAAGCCTAAATTACGACTGTAATTTAGGTCGCCTGTCTCGTCGCCCAAGAACTACCTTCTTTCTCCGCCACTTTGTGACAGGAGCGTAGCGAAATTTGCTTGGTCAGACGGATGAGCACGCCTCATGGTCTGAGTCTCGCCACGTAAAAAATAAGGCTTCAATTCAATTCAATTCAATACAGTTGGCGTATCGGGCTGTTATACCCAAGTTGGTAGGTTCAAACCCGATCGAAGCCGTGGTGTTTCAAGGGCGAAAAAATTCTTCGTACGCCTTCCGTCGCAGGGGAAGTAAAGCCGGCTGTCCCATGTTAGAAGATTTACAGCGAATAAAAGATCCTCATGGTCTCCTTTCCGCGGATTTGATGCGATGAAGAGACCATTAGGGGTGAATGCCAGAATTCGAAAGGTTAGAATGCGGTAGGATGTAGGTATTGTAATGGCTTAAAGGCCTTCAGCCTAGCCACATAGTTAAAATAATTGAAATTTTGTACCAATGTGTTATAATTACCTATTAAATCATAATAAAAGATCCTCAAGCATAAATGAAGACTGAGCTAAATTCAAATCGCATGTATAACCACACAAGTGGCACCTCCTGTCATTAGTAGATGGCGAAAGGGGCGAAAAACATATGAGTGGTCAGAGGGAAGAGCAGGATTGCTGCCCGGAGCCACGCCACGTAAAATATGGTGTAAATGAAAGGAAATTAAAGATTAATTTTAATAATTTGTTTATTTAAAAAAATAATAAATGTAATTCAGAATCAAAATGCAGATTGAGCATTTTTAAATATCATCGTACAAAATGTGGACAAACAATACATGTGCATTGTATTAATTAACTAAGGACCAGTCCATAAATTACGTAACGCAAATTTTCAGTATTCTCAATACCCCCTCTCCCTTGTAACTGCCTTAGGCTACGCTCAGAGTGGATCCGTATTCCGCCAAATTCCGGTTCGGCTGAACACGGACGTTTACGACCCAATATTTCAAGCACTCACTAGAGCGCAGGCTCGGTCACACTGCATCCGATAAGTTCTGACGAACACGGCCGAACTTCGAAGTCGGCAGACCGATATCAAATGGAGATGCTTTATAGAAGGCAGAGGATTCCAGATATCACGACGGACAATAGTAAGAAACTATGGAATGAAATCGCAGAAGAAATGCGCGAAAATAGTACAAAACGTGTTGTAAACATGGGACATGATCTCACATACCTTATGGTTCGCATGAACAGTCATTCCTTTGTAGTAGTGATTTTTTTTAATTCGACCTTTTTCCAATGTCATCTCTAATTGCTCAAAGTATGTCAAAAAGTGTATTGTAAACATTTCACTGGTTGATTAAGTAATTGGTAATGTATCAATTTCACAAGTATTTTTGCGATCGTCGAAAAATAGGGTTCACTCAGTAATCTTTTTAATTTTCAAGCAGAAGAAATTTAAGAGCAAAGATCTCAGCAAGCAGTTGCAATCTTCTCGTTTCCATTAGATGCCACTTATACTCAATAATACACAGATAGATGTCTGTTGCAGTCGAATGTAGTGTGAGCAGTCAGGTGGGCAGAATCAGTCGGCCGTTCGCGCGCGAACTTCTCTTCGGCCGAAAACGGATCCACTCTGACCGTGCCCTTAGAATCAATAATTCACAGATAGATGTCTGTTGCAGTCGAATGTAGTGTGAGCAGTCAGGTGGGCAGAATCAGTCGGCCGTTCGCGCGCGAACTTTTCTTCGGCCGAAAACGGATACACTCTGACAGTGCTCTTATACTCAATAATTCACAGATAGATGTCTGTTGCAGTCGAATGTAGTGTGAGCAGTCAGGTGGGCAGAATCAGTCGGCCGTTCGCGCGCAAACTTTTCTTTGGCCGAAAACGGTTTCACTCTGACCGTACCTTTAGGCATCGTATCGGCGCTCACTCACCTCTCCCTCACCCTCATTTTTCCTTGCCTCTCGCTCAATCCCCCTCTTTCTCGCGCACTCCCACTTGCTCATCGTCCTCACGCAGCGACCGTCCTCGGATCGATTGTCCATCGCCAGACGGAAGCCTCGCGGTGATTTACGTGGCCTGGCCACGGCATCTTGGAATAAAATAGCTGCAGTTCCTTGTAAAGACCTCACGTGGTCACGAGCCATAAAGAGACTCCTGCGCTATTAGCGTTAATATTTCCCAGAAAGCCCGCTACTACGTGATAGCGAAAGTGCTTTTAAAAGCGCCTTAATACGAAAGTTGCGGCACACCCATGAGCGTCTACGCTGCAGGTCTGAACCCAGACCGTCCAGAAGACCCTGTTGACTCGTCCCATCAGGGAGTGCTTCCTGGAACCGCTGGTACGACGCGCGTCTCTATTTTAAGGGCATTTCGGCAAAGCAGTTTCTGGGCATCGCGTGATACGCACCGGGAGAGGTGGCTCAGGGCATCTACTGACGTCACTGCAGTCCCTCTGACCGGGAGGTTTTCGACATTTCGACATTCGCCAGCTTTGTCGAATTCGGTCGCTGTCAGGAGAAGAATTCTAGCGATCCGATCGGTAGTTTTCCGTGGTTTCTCCGATCAACACCAGGCGAATGCCGCAACACTACCCTAACAAACGGACCATGGACCGCGCGCGATCTCTCCTCCCTTTTACTTGCCCTATCATCACCCCTTACACACACTTACTCACATGCACTACACTACCACACAAAGATCGGTCGGGAGCTGAGAACTTGTCCCGGCTGGGGCGGTGCCCCGCTGCTGGGAGATACCTGGTTCAGGCAAAAAACCCTACTCGACCGTAGGTCGGCACTGGATCACGCCATCCAGCGGGGAAAGATCACCGCCACATCCCGATGGAAAAAAACCCACGCACTACACTTACGGGACTAATGACCTCTGTAGTTGACGTATCCGAAATCACGAACCAATCAATCAATCGTGAAACTGACCGATCCCCAAATTGGGAAATGGGCGCAGTTCGAACAAACATGGAACACTACAATCAATGTTAATTGGTGAATCAAAACGTGAATTTGCACATGTATTAAGCGGTCGGTAAATACATCCTACGAAAATTAATGACCTACAATGTTCCGAATTTCTTTATTTTTATCCATATCCGGGAGGACGTCTCCGAACAGGTGGGACAGACGCCATGGACCTGTTGCGAAGGGAACTAATTGCTTAGAAATGCACGTTGAGTGCCAAAGGGGTTTGTTTTTATTTACACAAGCACAGACCAAAAATGTATTCATAATTATTTGTTTACTAACTCTGATAACAGTAAGTGTCAATCGTTTCGGAATTGAATACAGACGCTATATTGTGCCTTTCTTTACCATGAAGATTAATATGGATCGTGTAATTTGTTACCAATGTCACATTTGAAATGAAAAATGGAATATTTTTTAAGTATTAACGTAAGAAATAAAAAAAAACATACTCCTTGTGTTAATATCATTATAACGTGTTGCAGTGCACTCATGAATAAGACTGGATTCCCTTGTAACTACATATTTTCTTTGTTAACTTGAAATTGGATGAAACTTAGACCGAAATTTGAATCATGAAATGGACATTATTTTAGTACTTGCTTTATTTTGGAGGAAATTGCACGTTTTGAGGGTTACCGCATGAAATTGCACGTGTTGGGTAATGGTGCTTGAAAACTGGACAGTCTGTTGTTTGTTTGGTTGTTTTTTTTCAGGACGAATTTGAGAGATTCACAGTTATTTTCATAAAACATTGTCATTACATTATCAACTAGTTTTAGTTTGTCATTTCTTTAAAAGGTTTCACTTAAGAAAAAAGTTTTTATGACTTAACTCGGCTGTGGCTTCAAGATGTCTTCGAAACCAGAGTACCGTTTGACATGTGTAAATTCTGCATTTGTTGCCCCGTGAACTGAGCACGTATACTTTTTGTTGCGGCTGTACGCGGCGGCGTCTCAAGAGAGCGGCCCGAAGCGGCAGCCCCGAGTGTTATCAGTAGAGTCCGGTTTTTTATGTAATTACTTAT
The DNA here is from genome assembly GCA_031308135.1 of Acheta domesticus. NCBI lineage: Eukaryota > Metazoa > Arthropoda > Insecta > Orthoptera > Gryllidae > Acheta > Acheta domesticus. Next base: position 163,622,783 of record JAHLJT010009419.1, read on the forward strand.
TGTTTTGTCTTTTTACTTACCGTTCTCAAAATTTTAATCTTGACGAATTGTCGCCGTCGTAACACAATATCAGATTTTTTTGTTACATGTTTTTGCACATTTGGTACTATATTACATATTTTACATATTTCGCTACTTTCTCAACAAATTCTTTTTATTTTATCAATTTTCTTACAACTTTCTTATCAACATTCTTTTCTTTATTTTATCAATTTTATTAATTTTCATACTTTATGAAAAGAAGTATTTTTTAAAAAAAATCAGCACTTTTTCCTACATTTTTACTGCGTGCTACTGCGTACTCTACTCGAAGTACGCTTCGTGAAGACGCGTTCGAATATTTTGAGTCCGGCAGCCCGCTTCAGTTATCTCAGTGACAGGAAGTGCGCGTCAGCGACAGATCACTCTCACCTTTAGGTGTGAAAAGTGTCATTGACGCCGCGTTTCGTGAATATTCCATATCGCAGTGATTGTTAGCTAGCTGGTCGTAGATTTTGGCATTTTGTACGATGGCTTCTATTGCGTCTAGTCTGGCAGCTAAACTACATTCCTGGATAACAATTTATAAAAGTTCTACTACGAATGGGAAAGTTGTATAGTAACCAGAGACCGGAAAAATATGAAGATATTTTGCCGGTCTCTGGTTATCAGCGGAGGGGCCACCAATGGAGAGCGAGAAGCGAGGCTATGCGGCGTCTTGCAATATAGACGGGCGCCACCACCGGAGTGACAGACTGTGCGGTAGTTCCAGCGAGTACATGAGTGCGAGTAACATTCGGCTACAGTTCAACGCGGCATTTTGGAATTTGGACTTTCTCGTGTGGATATGCGGCCAACCGCGCTTGTGTTGGTAAATCTCCGGTAAATTAGATCCAGCCGGCTTAGATCCAGGACATTCTTGTGGTTTTGGGAGATATCACTGTTTGCAAAGAATCTGTCTGTGTTCTGAATAAAAACTGTTATCCTTGACATTGTGTTTTCATTGGATACAACACTTCTCATTATAAAAATTGTCAGGTATATCTATTGTTCACTTACAATTTCTCGGGCGTTGCGGCTGGGAGTGGGAACATGCGGTGTGGCCACCAACTCACGGCCCTAGGTTGCGGCCACTCAGCCAGCGCTCTTCGGAGTCTATCTTACCAATCGGATCATGTATCCGTTCGGTGACACTCCGCCAGTGTTGCCAGACGTACCAGGATCCTGATATTTTTACCAGGTGTACCAGGATGAAGGCCTGGTACGCTTATATACCAGGATTTTATGTGCATAGTAATTGAAAATGTACGAATGAAGAGACGTATAATCTTTTTTATTCAATCATTTAACACTATCACTCATATTACAAATGACTATAAAATTGGTGAAAACACTGTCATAAAGCATAAAAATAACATAAGATGGCCCTTTTCTAGCACGTGCTATAGTATAAAAGGATGTGACCATTCCATACAGAACCATCTTCCATTTAGTTTATCGTAAAGAAGTTCGTTAAACTTCTTGTGCGCGTTAAAAACATAAGAGGGTGATATGAACAATTTCAGAATTTAAATAAACTGACATTGGTACCAGGAATTTTACTAAAAGTACCAGGATTTTTTAAGGTTGTTACTGGGGTATACATTTGATCGTCTGGCAACGCTGCACTCCGCTGAACTTAGCAACACGAGACAGTGCGCGCGAGTAAATGTGACCTTACATCCGGGCGCGAATCTTGGTGCCAAGCGCCTCAAATTCCACGAATTTCTCGGAACAGATGTTGCCCTGCGAGATACGAGAGAGAATGAACGCAGTTTGTGACCGATTTTAGCCACACGCACCGGCACATATACGTCGGAATGAGGTTCGGCGTACAGACATAGTGAACATGCCGTAGACGAAGAGTAGTAACGACAAAAATTAAACATGGATTATTAAAATGGCCCGTTGACGAGTTTCCCTGATCTGAAAGCCGGAGGGAAAATATTATACACAGGTGGAAAGCAGATTTCTCTCCGCCAACCAATGAATGTTTTAATTTTATAGGCACCAATGAGAAGGCCATCGAGTTTGAAAAAAGTTGACGCTCAATCGTTGCTGGTAGAGAGACTCTCAAGTAGTTTTTGAAAAATGTACAACAGTATTGGAAAACTCTGGGCTATAAAAAATGTTAATTTATAACGAAGATTTAAGGCGAAAATATGTGGATTGCACCTACTAATTTAAGCTCCTATAAGAAATGCCTTTTGACAAATTTAAATGAAGAACGAAGTTTCTACTGTCTGAAACAGATATTAGAAGATAGAAGTTATAATTTATCAGAAAATAATTCGGAGTTACAATTTTGCTTTTATACTTTTTGGAGAATTGTAAAAAGTATAAAAGCAAAATTGTAAAAATCATGATGAAAATAATTCAAAACATTTCTTCTAGTACATATTTTTTGTTTGTTTTTGAAGATATTTTTGTATGTTTCAATTATAGTACTTTCTTTTTTGTATTTTTATGCTAACTTAATTTTGTGTGTGAATAATACTTATAATGTCAAATCTGATTTGTTTAAACAATATGTACAAACTTAATTACAACAAAACACTAAAATTGTAACATTTCATTCATCTCAAATTTCACATTCAAAGTGTAAAATAAAGAAATAAGTGACTAACGAGTTTTTTGGCTACAACACCGTTTTGCGAAATTCTGAAATTGTATTGCATGTTTTTGCACTTTTTGGAGTTTTTACTGCACGTTTTAGGGAGTTTTACCGCACGAAAATCCGGTCTTTAGCAATTACATAATTTTTCTACTAGACCTCCACTCTATTTCCACGATAAATCTGCCGCTGAAAATTGACTTCTTTGTTTCCCAACCAAACGAAGTATTCAATAAGGTGAGATGGTTTCATCTGCATTGTTGAGTTTTTTCTCGTCCCACAAAATAATTCCAGGAAGAACACTCGACGGCTGGCGGTCCTCTCGCACACCGCAAAGTACCCGGACGTGATCAAAAGTATCCGGACACGTGGCTGAAAAAGACGTACCAATTCGTGGCGCCCTCCATCGGTCATGCTGGAATTCAATAGGGTGTTGGCCCACCCTCAGCCTTGATGACAACTTCCACTCTTGCAGACATACTTTCAATAAGGCGCTGGAAGGTTTCTTGGGGAATGGCAGCCCAATCCTCACGGAGTGCTGCACTGAGGAGAGGTATCGATGGAGGTCGGTGAGGCCTGGAACGAAGTCGGCGTTCCAAAACATCACAAAGGTGTTAGATACGATTCAAGTGAGGACTGTGTGCAGGCCAGTCCATTGCAGGGATGTTATTGTCTAACCACTCCGACACAGGCCGTGTAGTATGAACAGGTGCTGGTTCGTGTTGAAAGACGCAATCGCAATTCCTGCGATGCAAAGATGCAATTCCTGAATTGCTCTTCAACAGTGGGAAACAAGGAGTTTAAAACACCAACGTACGCCCGTGCCGTGATAGAGCCACACAAAGCAATAAGGGTTGCAAGCTCCCTCCATGAAAAACACGACCACACCATAACACCACCGCCTCCGTGTCCGGATACTTTTGCTCACTTAGTGTACGTCACGTAAAGATGAATCTGGGCGCTTAGAAGCCTCTTTATAGGGCGGTAGTACGGGATAGCACCAATAAATTCGTCAGAGGAGATTCGCCTTCACAAAAAGCCATCGACCGTTACGACATTTCAGGCGCTGCAGTGGTTTGTAGAGACGTGTAAAAATAAGCAAACAGAAATAGAAAGGGAGTCGCTGAACCCGTGTAGTCTGTGTGACCTCGTTCCAAGCCCACGCGGCAGAGCTCGCGTATGCTTTGCGGGATATTCGCGACCGACATGAGGACTGAGCCGCTCCGCCCACAGCGCGGAGGGCGGGCCCAACCGCCTGTGGGCTTGTGCAAGTACGAATGAACCGAAAAGACGAGAGCGCTGGCTTCGTTATTTTAAGCGAAATTGTTACATTAGAAAGTTTCCTAAATTTTTGTTCAAACAATAGTACGTGCTCCCAGTGGCGTAGCTTCAGTTGGTGTCCCCCAGGGCCAAACTAATGGTATCACCCCCATAAATTAAATATAAAAAACTATTAATGAATAGTTTTAAATTGTTTAATAAAAATATATTTGCCCATAACAATTTTTATAAAAAACTGCATTTAATTCAGAATAATTGAAATTTAATTTTCAGTAAATAATCTAAGACGAAGTATAACTAATTGAAAAGTGCATGTTCTTATAAAATTATTAATTTTAATTAAAACATTAAAATTATATAATTCCAAATAGAAAATTTTCTAATTGGTGTCATCCCTAAAATGGTGTCACCCGCGGCGGACCGCCCCCCTGCCCCCACCTAGCTAAGCCACTGCGTGCTCTTGTATCAATTTGTAGTTAGAATAATCACACGTTAAGTTAGAATAAGTATAGTTAAAAGCCAACAAAATATATACGAAGAAATAAACTGTAAACTGAACTATGGAAATCTCAACAACAAATAATTACATTAAATAAATCTACTCCTCGCCATCCGCTAATTTCGAAAATCACGATAAAAAGATCCTGTCACTCAGGGTTCAAAAGATCTAAACAAATTAAGCATTTAAAATAAACAAAACCCGATACTAATTTTCACATTGTCATTCCGGTTATATTCAAAATTGTATGAGTATGCTTCTTGTGAGGTAAAAACAAGTTAGAAATGGAATATGCAAATTCGTGAAATAATATACAGAGGTTAAAATGCTTTTGGTATTCTCCACAACATTGGTCGAGCGAACGACAATGATTTGAGTTTTCCCTACAACCACAACGTAAGGTTCGTTGTACAAGCCACACAACACTGATGAGCAGTCCATGGTTTCTCCTGATCACAAACACGACAGCCAAAGTATAAATAATACACAACTTTGGTGATTCCATTATACAGTAAACCCTCATTAACGAGAATTCCAAGGGACCGAAATGATCGGAGTTCGTGATATAAAATTCGTGTTCTCTGATTATTATAAATGACCGTATTACTGTAATCCATTGAAGGGACCCAAGTTTTGTTCGTGTTACTGCGAAATTCGTGGTAAGGGAGTTCATGCCAACGAGGGTGTAACGAATTTTTTTTCCTTTGAAATTTTGGTGTAAATTCTCCACAACCGTAAAATAAGTTTTCGGGTTTCGAACGCTTCCAATGTGAAATGATTTACATTTTATCGAACCGATTCAATCCTACAGATCATGTGGCAAATTCCACTTTATAAAAACCACAGAACTATAATGTATTTGAAGCACATGCAAACCAGACTCGAACTTCACGAGCACTGCGGGTACAGTTCCGCATGACACTGACTGAGTCAGAATTTGCCACCCCAACAGTTGCATACTTGTATACTTGCGATAAAGTAAGGGGCTGAAAAAATTTCTTTCAGGCGCGGCTCGTCATTAAAGGCTAGAAGGAGGAGCCTCTCCTAGAGAAATCGCCGTCCAAAAGAAATTTAAAAATATGTTTATACATGTACTTAGTTATTAATAATGGATTTCTGAGTTGTATTATGTAACAATCGTATCAAACTTTTTCTTTGTCGGTGCGTTAACGGCCGTCCGTAACGCATTTGAAGCTGTTGACAGGGAAGAGACAAGCGTTAGACTCCCACTTCATTCCGCCATTAGAACTGTGTAAAACGAGGACGCGTGACGTCAAGCATTCACTGCACAGGCTTACCGGCGGACGAAGGCTGCAGCCAGGCAGCCTTCAAGGGTGGGGGTCAAGGGTCTGAAGAAGGGCGTGTTCACTAGATGGCATGCAGTTCAGCGGCTAGAATTGCGATTCAACTAATTTTCCCGATATGCGGTACGAGCGCTATTCCCTTAAGTCAGACATTATTATATTGCAATTTTCGTAACTTTGCCCCTGACAGGAATCAGCTGTTTCGCTGCCATCCAATCGGGAGCTTATATTTCGCTAAAGTGATGTCACTATGGTGACGTTCAATCTCCCGATTGGACGAAACCGTCAACAGCTTATTCCTGCCAGGGGCAGAGTTACGAAAGTCGCGGTATATTAGAAATACAATACAGGCAATGCAATGCCTTGTAATGTAATGTAATGCAATGCAATGCAATGCATTTGCAGCCTTCCCCGTTTATAAAACCATGAGCCGCGACTGATTCCTTTCGATGACTGATGCGTAATAGGATATACGAGGGTGCACGTGAGTTGTTTATAAAACATCCACTAAGACCACGAAGTCCTACTCGCAATTGAGCGCTACTACACGCTAGAACGACTACTACACGCGAGAATAAAGACGGCAATCTTTGAATACAGAAAGAAAGAAAAAAAAACGAAAACCTAATTTTGTTGATATCTCATGAAAGTGGCCTGAACAAATACATACTTCTTAAATAGATTATTAGAAACTATTTTGCATCGAAAAACGATCTACAAATTTGATATAAAATTACTTTCAGCAAAATAACCGAACTCCCCATTCCTCTCTCAACTAGGGAAGCGAGACTCAAGAAATCTGCGCGGATAATACCGCCACCTGCATCAGACGCTCTTCCAAAACAAAATTTTAAGAATAGCAGTAAATGCCCCCTGGTTTGTAAGCAATAAAACCCTCCACAACGATCTTGCAATAGAACCAATTACTACCTTTATTACAAAGCTGGCACATATTTTTTTAATAATTTGAATCATGTACAAGGAGCAGTCACTTACGAAATAGGAACCGATCAGCCCCCACTCTCCCGCCTTAGAAACAGACTCCCATTCCATATTTTCCTTCAATATCTCTCTGACATTAGATAAAGCAAGAACATTTCTAACAATTACCTGTCCCTCCCATCGTATTTCATTTTAATCCTGTTACTGCTCTAACATCATTCCGTCGCCATAACCTTAGTTGAAGGTACAACACATGTAATCACTATCAGGGAGGTAACAAGCAGTTACCCCCTTCACACTTTTCTGATACAAAATTGTTCGGCCAATCAACTGAAGAGCCTCACGGCTGAACGTTGTACTGTCTATAAATGTAAAATAAAATTTAAAAAAAAATCAGACGCTCGCCAACAATTCCCCTTCCGTCTGCCCAAATTCCGAATACCTACCGTTGAGTCACACGCATTCTATCATGTCTAACGCAAATGATACCACCCAACCTTCCAGCTCCCGCAACATCACCTGTCTGGAGGAGAATTCCAGCGGCCGGCTGCTCTGATCGGTACTTTTCCGTGGTTTCTCCAATCAACACCAGGCGAATGCCGGAGCAGTACCCTAACAAACGGGCCACGGACCGCGCGCGATCTTTCCTTCCTCTACCTTGTCCTCTCCTCTCCTCTTACACTAACATGCACTACACTACCACACATGCCGGGAGCTGAGAGCTTGTCACGGCTGGGGAGGTGCCCCGCTGATGGGAGATACCTGATTGAGGAAAAAACCACGCTAGTTGATAAGCCTTTTTACGATCAATTATTTCGTAACAGTAATACATTTATAATGTTAATAACGCATTAATTACTACAATAATAATAATAAGTACATTTTTTTCGACCAGAGATGTATATGTAGCTGGGGTAATCAAACTTTTTCGGCTCCCTTGGCCAAAAAGAAATTTCTCGCGTCTCCCCTGGCAACAATAAGTTTCAAATAGAAGGGTTAATATATAGGCCTACTAAAGATTCAACACAAGTGAGTAAGTGATAAAATAGGGTCTTTTATTTCTCCATTCTAATTAGGTATTGAAATAACACATAACACTTTTTTGCGTCGCTGTCGCGCTCTCGCGTGAGCACGGGATCTCTCGATCAGCGTGGGCAGAAAGATGAAATATAAAGTTTATTCTTCTTCCTTCATGAATGTCTGTTGGTAATAATTAAAACAAACAACAGTTCCTTTGAATTTTAGACATTCATTTTTTTATTTATTATTGGCAATAATACAAGCCAATAATAAAGCGGCAATTGCCAATAATAAATAAAAATTGAATGTCTAAAATTCAAAGGAACTGGTTCTTTGTTTTAAAGATTAAATATTCCCGGCAAGATGGGCTCTAGGGATGTACGTCGATGCTAAAGAAGCCACAGAAGCTTATTGGTTCAATTAACCCACAATTAATTAGAAAAATAAATCTTAAATATTACAAATAACGTGTAGTATAATAGAACAAAATTATTTTGTTGATATAAATGACACAAGGATTACAGTAAATCAAATCTACAGAGCATTTATATTAAATCACCGCGACGCCCCTGAGAGCCGCGACGCACAGTTTGAAAACCCCTAGGATATAGTTTCATTACTATGAAAGCATTCGATAAAATTAAATTATTAAGCACAATTATTTTTTGTAAGTGAAAAAAACGATATTTAATTTAATTTTTATATGACCCGCGGGTATTTTCAAAAGTAACCCGGAGCCCGGAGACCACTCCTCAAACCTGGCGTCTCCGGGTCAAACCTGGAGAGGTTGCAACCCTAGATGTGTGTGTGAGTGTGGGTGTGTGCGTGTGAGAGTACGTAGAGACAGCATTTAGCCAATCGTATACATCTTGTTTCCTCCCCTGCAAATCTCTCCCCTCCTCTCGTCTCGCCAATTCCCCTCCCGCACATTGGCGCGCTACATTCCGCACCCCACCGCCACCCCGCCACGCACCCTTCCCCGCCCCGCCGCGCATATTTCGAAGCGGCAATAAATTACTTCTGGGAAGTCTCGCGGTCGCTGCGACCCCGCCCCGCCCCTCCCCGCCCCACCTCGCCCCTCCCCGCCCCGCGCCGCCATGCCACGCCCCGCCCCGCCCCTCCACTCCCCACCCGACCCCGCCCCGCCCCACCTCGCCCCGCCATGTCCCGCCCCTCCTCGCCCTACACCGCCCCGCCCCTCCTCGCCCTACACCGCCCCGCCCCGCCTCGCTCCGCCCCGTCCCGCCCCGCGCCGCCCCACCTCGCCCCTCCCCCCCCGCGCCGCACCACCTCGCCCCTCCCCGCCCCGCCATGCTACGCCCCGCCCCACCCCTCCACTCTCCACTCGCCCCCGCCCCGCCCTTCCTCGCCCCGCCATGTCCCGCATCTCCTCGCCCTACCCCGTCCCGCTCCTCCTCGCCCCGCCCCGCGCCGCCCCGCCCCGCCCCGCCCGGACTGGGCCGTCGCGCCGCGCCGAACAAGATGGATGATTTGTAGCCGCGGCGCCCCCCTCCCCCGCCTTTGTCTCGTGCAACTTTAACACCTGACGTCAGCGCGCAGCGGTGCGCCGACGAGATGAGGGAGGAGAAAGTGAGGGCAGCAAGCAGCCCCGCCCCGCCCACCGGGAGAGTCACTGCGGTCCCTTCCACTGGCAGGGTTTCGAGTTTAGTCGCTGTCTGGAGGACAATTGTAGTGGCCGGCTGCTCTGGTCGGTAGTTTTCCGTAGGTTCTCTCATCAACACCAAGCGAATGCCCACAGGCCGCGCGCGATCTTTCCTTCCTCTTCCTTCTCCCATTCTCACCCCTTACACACACTAACATGCACTACACTACCTCTCATGCCGGGAGACCGGCTGGGAGCTGAGAAATTGTCCCGGCTGGGGCGGTGCGCTGCTGATGGGAGATACCTGGTTGAAGGAAACCTCGCTAGCCGACGATAGGTCGGCGCCGGATCTCGCCATCCAACGGGAGAAGACCCCCGCTACCTCCCGAAGAAAAAAATACGCCATAAACTTACGGGACTAATGACCTCTGTAGTTGACGCGCCCGGAATCAAGAACAATAAATCAATCCAAGGACATTTCCCAAGGACACAGGCGCTGCGAATATGGGCGGACCTTCGTCGGCAGAAATCAAACAACAGAACAGCGAGACTCTGAATGAAATTAACTCACACTCGACGATTCGATGAACGTTCTCAACTCAAACGAGTTGCTTCTAGCCAGATTTCTTGCAGTCACAATCTTTAGTCCAGACATAATTATAAATTTGGAAGTAGTGACTAAGAGAAAACAGTGGAGGGAGAGGCCCAAATATGGAATACCATTTGGTTTCGTGTTGCTTGCAACTATGAAAAGGAGAAACTAATTGTGAAATGATACACAATGAGAAGGGGTACTTATACTGTAATTGCTGATGAGATGCCAACTGCATAACACAACTCAAAGTGCTTAAAAAGCGTCCTTTTTGACGGAAGTGCTTTCTTTCTTGTTTACAAAATGGTGTGCAAATACGGAATACCACCCATAATATACAATAAATGCTAAAGTATTAGTCCAAATTGCATACTGACGTGTTCTATATGCTTGAAATCAGAGTACAATGAAACAAATGACATAAGACTGATCAACAGAGATTTTCATTTGTAACAATCACATATGAAACGCTCTTTCTCATAACCGGTGCAGTCTGCATGTGAACACACCTTGCGCATTTCACACATAATCCATTGCTCCCCCGAGTGTTACTGAAGATTTTCCAGAGCAGAAGAGGTGCCGTCAATAAAATACGTAACGCAAATTCGGAGTATTTTGAATACCCCCTCTCCCCCCTGTAACACACCAGCAGCGCGCGCTTGACCCCCCCCCCACTAAATAATTACATAACGCTTGCGACAACACCACCCCTCCTTGTGAATTCAAGAAGTGAGTGCAAGTTGTGAATGAAGGAAGGATTTATTGCTGAGAAACTTTATCACCAGCCATACACACGTCATGGGCGAGAGTCTACTGCGCTAATTTAAACAAATTTTAGAAGAAATTAAATATCAGAATATTGTTTTGAATATTGTCTTCGCAACCTCACAGATTAAATAAAAAATTGATAAAAAAGATCTCCATTTGTGACAATTTACCCCTTATAACTTCAACTTACTTTTTCCAATTAATTATTTAATATTTTAATGTTTTAGTACAATTTTCCAAAACAAGAGTTATTTCAGCAAATGGTAAAATATGTAAAAAATAAAAATCAATGTTACGTAACAACAAACCAATACCCCCTACCCCTATGTAAAGCAGCGTAATGCTACCTCAAACCCCCTCCCCCCCCTTTCTCTCTCTAGCAGTACGTAATTTATGGACGACCCCACAGGCGCTCTGCATCTTGATTGTAAGGTCAGTCAGGAATAAGTATTCCTTATTTACGTCACATCCATTTCGGCACTCGAAACCTCAAAACAGGCAGAGCGCATGTGGAAATCAGACAATAAATAATGGTTGTTAACGCGAATGACTAAGCTCAAAACTAAAGTGTAATCCACATTCATAAAGATAGTAATTTGTGTGTTGCACAATAGATTATGTTTAACGACAAAGGTTTTATACACCTCACAAAACCTTAACTTTCTACCGCTTGTAAATCACGGCCTTCTGCAACAACAAAGCTTTTTAATTTGTTTTATTTATTGTATTTTTTTACTCCCATTGTATAATGCTGTCATTTGATAGCTGCGACCAGTTTCATAATGATATCTATTACTATACATATTTCATTATGATACAGGTTCTTGACCAATCACAGAGAAGTGTACAAACCAAGTATTCACTCTTCATTAATCATTGAGAATCGTTCTGGTAAATGTTTCATTCGATTGTGTACAATAAAATTGCGTTCGACATTATATTATGCTTGTCAGTTTTAATTTCTTTTGTTATTAGTATTTTTTTGTGGAATATTATTAAAAAAATTGGATCATAATTTTACTTTGATCATATGTGACTAGTGCAGTACTCCCTCGCAATTGGAATGGTAACCACAGCCACCTGCGGCAGCATGCGAGGGTAGGTTAGGAAGCTGTCCTCTAGGTGGTCTCTGCTGCATCCGGCAATGTCAACTGCCACGAAACGATTCAATATAAACGTATAACTTATAAAAGTCGTAGAAAAAGTACCGTATGATACTCGATGTAATGGGTGTTAATACATTCGTGAGAAGTTTACGATAATCGCTCGTATCGTAGTACCACACTCGTGTATTAATACCCATCATTACATCATCGTTTCATAATGTACTATTTTCTCATTTAAAATCAAGTCATTATGAGCGGATTCAACTGCGCCACTTCGCGGGGTGTGGCGGGGGCGCGGACGTGACGGGGGGCGGGGGGGGCGAGGCGCGGCGAGTGCAGCGGTGGGCGGCTGCCGGGGGGCGTGGGGCGCGGCGCGGAGTGGCGCGGCGCAGCGGATCCGTTGACCTCTTTCGCATCAAAAACGCATTAAGCATCTTTTCCGCGAAGCTCTCACCCTCCCCCTCCCCCGCGTCGCGAGGCGCGCACACACGCCCCCCCCATCCCCGCCGCGGCGGCCGCTGTGCAAACAATGACCTCGATGGGGGCCGCTCCGCGCCTGTTGGCCCAAGCGGCGTCTGTTTGCGAGGCACAGAGTGCGTGCCCGGCGCCCCGCCGCCAGATGGCCTTCCACCTACCAGCCTCACGATCACATCCAATCAGGTCAATACATCTTCGCTTCAAAACACCACACTATATATATATATATATATATATATATATATATATATATATATATATATATATATAGAGAGAGAGAGAGAGAGAGAGATCACGCAATTTTAGCTTCTTCAAACGCTCTCTCAAACAATTAGTATTACTTATTAACACGTCACTGTTTTAAACAAGTTCCTTCTAACTTTCTTCTCTGCCTAATTTACGAGTCAAAAAAGTAATTTCTCTAAATTTAAGTAAAATCTCGAAGTGTTTCAATCTGATATATTTGTGACTAATTTTTAATACCTCCCTAAAGTGAAATTAATAAACTTAAAGACACAAATGTTGTGAGTGCGTTTCCTGTTCTATCAACTTCTTCCTCCCTCGCTTTCACTTTTTTGAAAGTGGTCAGGCGGAAGAGCAGGCTAAATGGCCTCAGCCCCTTTATATATATATATATGGATGCTGGAATATATGTAAGAGGTAAACTCCGACACCGTGCAACCGACCGATCTCCATGAACGTTGGCACGTCTACATGCTTTTTGACCCAGAAGGTTTATGTGCTGTTAATTCTGTTGAAACTCCACTTGATGGCGCTGTAGAACAAAACTAAATGTTCACGTCAAATGCAACCTGCAACACTCAAGACAACGTTTTGAATCTACATCGTTAAGTAACGCCTAAACGAAGCGTTCTAGGGCGTTAAAAACTAAAATTTTGAGGCCGGAGGCCTGAAAGAAACGTTTCTCACGCCGTAATCTACAGGATGCGATCTACATGAACATTCTATTACATTTTTGCTGGTCCGGCACTTCTCGATATTACCTCACCTACTCAGAGACGCAGAATCTGCAACTAAATGTGAATGAGAGGGACAGAGAGAGGTAGAGACAGACACAGAGACAGACTGAGACAGACAGAGATACGGAGACACAAGAGAGAGGGAGGGAGAAACAGAGAAAGGGAGATGGAAAGGAAAAGAGGGAGATGAAGGGCAGAACAACGTCTGTCTCCGATTGATGACATTAGAACTTGGAAAACTCAAACACCCAGAAAATAATATATAATATCAGGTAAAAAAAACTAGTTGCCTGATACAGCAACAAATATGGTATTTATCATAAAATAATACAAATTGAACAATACATTTTATAGAAAAACTATAAATTAGTTTGGCAACAGAAAGCGAGAGACAAAGCATTTTTCACAGGCAAGTTGTATTGAATAGAGCTGAAAGAATTCTGAACCAATAGGGTCAGTTCGAATTTCTTCTGAACAATAACAACAGGGGCTCAACTATAGAATTCCAGGTAATTTCTGTGCTTGGAACTAGTCACACATAAGTTCATGTCAAATTTTCGAAGTTCCAATGAACTTGAAAAGCAAAGGGCGAGGCCTGACAGTAAGGCAATTTGCCGAACGTATGCATCAAGGGTGTTGCCTCCTCAAGAAGTAGTGTCATCTATCCTGTAGTCACTCGTCTATCTTCAACATAAGATTACCACATCAAAAGTATGAGAGAGAGAGAATAATAATAATAATTATTATTATTATTATTATTATTCCTCTAATTCACGACTAGAGATGTCATGAGTGGGCTGAAAACACGTTGCAACCAGCTACCTAAGGAGCAGATCTAGGGACCGTCGGTGCTTCTACAATACTTTGCGCAAAATGTGGGCTGTTCCAAATAAAGCGATTTCTTGCACTTCCCAGACTTTTGAATTACCTGGGAGTTTAGACAACTTCTTACACAAATTTTGCGGAACAAATCCCAGAGCTCCGATAACTATCGGAACGACCAATGCTTTTACGTCCCACATTCGGCTGATCTCGATTTCCAAACTCTTGTATTTACGACGTTTTGATCGCAAGGTACAGCAACATCGACAAGTAAACACGATTCTTTTTTCCAAATCTCGGATAACAATATCCGGTTTGTTGCCGCTGTCGTGCGAGCTGCAGGCGCGAGGGCCTCTGCCGCGCCGCTCCTGAACGGCCATTTGCCGCTGGCCACGCCGCAACACTTTTTTTCGAGACTTTTAGTGATCGGCTTCATTGGTGACGTAACAAGTGCTCTGACGCAAGAAGACATGTTCGCCGTACACAAGAAAGATAAATGATGTATTGCGTCACCAATTGTTCAAAGTCTATAACGAATAAGAAAAGCATAGCACACGCTCACTAACCGTCTTCAATTTTCATATCCCTTGTTGGAAACCAAACATTTTGGGAGCAGATGCATTAAAGGAGAACAATTTTAATGAGGAATTTATTGAATTGAAACATTGTATTCTGGTATTTCTGTCGCTTCCTGAACGTCAAGAATATTTTCCTTCGTAGTAACGAAAAAGCGACGTCATAGCGTGGTGTCATGGCCAGGGCCTTAACAAAAATACACAAACGTGAACGGTTGTAAAATATTGAATATTTATTCACAATTTGCACCGACACCTGAAATCCATATTTACAAATTTTACAATGGATACTATAACCGGCCATTACTAGAACTTCATCCCCTTGCCTCCGTAGCCAGCACATCGACGTGCCACGAGCCGCACCACCCACGACGACCTACGGACGAGCCCAAGAAACAGGAGTTTTCGTCCGGGGCCGTCTTATGTACTTTCTGGCCTGGATCCGGAACTGCGGCATATTGCTACTTCCGCCAGCCGCATTTCTCCGGCCAGCATGTCGACGGGGTTCACAAGCCTGCCCCCGTGGCAGCGCACGTCCGGATGTTTCCTTGACGCCCAAATATAGCCCTTTGTTTTGCGAAGCGTCCCTTCAGCACGCGCCGGCAACTATTTCCCATGTGCATTTCAAGTCTCTGAAATGCACGTAACTAATTTTGTTCAAGGTGGCCGAGTGTTATGACGCCACAATAGTTTTATAACGTAGAAAGTTGTTGATTTCACACACTTTGTTTCTGGTCACAGAACTGAGCACACATTTCATTTGTTACACCTAAAGAAACTGGTACCAGAAATTACATCGTATCACATGTGTGAATTTCCGGATTTATTTCAAATGATGAATGGGTGGATGATTTCAAATGATGAATGATTTGATTCGGATATATTCAGATGTATATTAAATGAATTGATCAAATGAAATAAACATTATTTTGAAACAAATCAAATGTTCTTTACAAATGAGCTCTTAGAAGAGAAGAAGGCTGCAGCTGGGAAACTTAAGTCCACTATTCAACAAAAACTAATTAGTGTTTGGTTTGTCAAAACTGTCTGGGTAACCTTCATCCCTCCCCCTTCTCTCTTCTTCCCAGTTGTACCATTCCCCTTCTCTCTGTCCACTTTAATTCTCACCACTTGAAACCAACACCTTCTTTTAAAAGTACAGTCGACTCCGGTTATAGTGAACTTCTGGGGACTAAAATGTTTGGTTCACTATATCAGAGGTTCACTATATACGATGATGTCAAAATTAAATAGAATTTCCATGCAATGATTTTATCAATATAAAGATGCTGCAAAATTCATTAACAGCACGAACTGAGAATATCAATATCTTTATTTGTTCTTAAAAATTGTTTGCTTCGTACATTTTTCATTAGATCCTTCTCCAGAGTACGTGTTTTGTCCGTACTTGATTCCGCATTGTCCTCTGTCTCTAAGTATTGTAATGCAGCCTTGACACCTTTCAATGCCTCTTGCACTGTTGAAACATAGTCCCACTCTCCGAAGGCTCTTTCAATAGCCTAATGACAGATGAGATCCAATACCTTTCCAGAACGTTTTCACTTTTTTCACTATAGCCGAGGTTAAAGTTCACTATGGCAGAATCTTGTTATTCTTGTTTGTAATGTAAGAGATACGGGGCCAACAACTTAAGTTCACTATGTCCAAGGGTTCACTATATCAAAGTTCGCTATAACCGGAGTCGACTGTATTCGTTTTGAAAAATTTTGTTTTATGTCTTAGCAGATGATTTTTTTAAACTTCATTTCCTTCCCGCTCGATTCTTACGGCCCTTGGATGTTTTATATTTACATTATCACCTTAGAATGTGGACAAACCATGTAAACAGTAGCATCGTTACTAGAACAAGAACTATCTCTTGTTCTTATGTTTGAACATTCATATACTATACACATATATACTACACATATACTGTACATATATACTATATACATACAATACACACATACATTACTGTACATATACACTATACTAAACATTGTCATTAACCTGTTACATACAACAAACAGAGCAGGTGGTAATAAATACGTATACTGTGAAAGCTTCTTTTATAAAGTTAATTATAATTTTCTGTTATTCACTGCCGTCTTCGGCACTCACCTTGGTGTGTAGGAAGTACTGTTCAGTAAGAAATCAATTTTAAAAAAGATACATTTCATCAACAGATAAGAAGGTCTATTCAATTTTTCAAAATCAAACAGTTATAACGCACTTGTGCCACTAATAAGAAAACTGTTATGATGCCAACAATCAAATGGAAAACATGTTGAATGAGGAAGGAAAGAACATTATTTGTAGAAGAATTAAAAGGACATTTTGGAGTATTTGTAGCTTTTCTAGACGAATGTTCGCCGTGCCACCCCATGCTGGGCATGCGTATATCAGCCACGGGCAAAGTAATCATTTGATTACGATAGCTTTCTTTTTTAAGGCGTTATTATTTATTAGTGGATAAAGGCTAACTCTTTTAACATGTGGTTTGTTTGCAGTATCATTTATAGTTGTTTTTTCTTCATGTTAATCTTGTAAGTGAAGTCATAATATTTCTTGCGATGAAGCGTTCCTGCTAGGGTTCCGAGAAGAGATTACAAGTAGACACGGAACCAGCTGGAATGCAAGACCAGTCAGAAAGCAAGCCTTGAATGCAATTATCATCGGAGTTCATACCTATTCCAAGGACGGACACTAACGTAAACATCATTTTTACGTATCATCTAAAAAACTACACCCTTCTTTTAGTGCATTGTTATTTCATTTTTTTTCCTACTACATACTAAGGAAATATTTTATTCCAATATCTTCTGTCTTTGGGTTTTAATAAGATTTCTTTGTTCAGTTTTATTTTAGACACTCTAATACTATACATTTGAAAACCGAAAGGTTAATAAGTCATAGTTTATATTTGGAAATTTATTGAAATGTGGTTCATAAACTTTCTGAATCATTACGCTCTCTTACATTTCGAGGAGCACTTTTTCTCTTCTTCAGGAGTCTTAACTCCTATTTCATTCCTTCTTAAATGTTATTGGTAATTTTTACAATTAATCAGTTTTTTGTAAACAAAGAAACTTTCAACAACACTCTTTATGGTGGAAACACTCTCCACTTTGTATGGATGCAAAAAAAAGTATTAGGTGACATGCTTGTGTAATCGAAAAATTTTACTAGTTGTGTCAATAATTGGTAAAATGGTATAATTGGTATGAAATTCACCAGTATTTTCGCGATCGTTGAAAATAGGGTTCACCCAGTAATCCTTTTGATTTTCAAACAGAAGAAATTTAAGAGCAGAGCTCTCAGCAAGCAGTTGTAATCTTCTCGCTTCCATTAGATGCCACTTCGACTCAATAATTCACAGATAGATGTCTATTGCGGTGGATGCAGCGTGCCTATGAAGTCGGCCCAGCCCTAGCAGAGGCTCGCGTCCTCTCCTCAGCTGCTGACCCTGAGGGTCGCCAATCGGGGTCGGGTGAGCCAACAGCCGGCGCTCTAAGCGGTGCGCCTTCCACGAACTCCAGATTAGGAACTCGGCAGGAGGGTCTTTGGGGCGGGACGGGGCGGTATGGGCGGGTCAGGGCGAGACGTGGCGGGTGAGGTGTGGCGGGGCGGGGCGGAGCAGGGGGGCCGGGCGGGGCGGGGTGAGGCGGGGCGGGACTGGGGGAGCGAGGCGAGACGGGGCGGGACGCGGCGGGAAGGGGCGGGGCAGGGCGAGGCGGGGCGGGGCAGAGGAGACGGGGTGGAGGAGTCGGAGCGGGGCGGGGCGGGGAGGGCGATGCGGGGTGGAGGAGGCGGGGCGGGGGTGGAGGTGGGGCGGGGTGGAGGAGGCGGGGCGGTGCGGGCAGTGGGGCGAGGCAGGGCGGGGCGGGGTCTAGCCAGCCGCGTAGCGCCCGGGAATAGACGCCGTCGCCGCCGCCGCGCTGCGCCGCCCAACGGCGGCGGCGGCGGCGGCGGCGGCGGCGGCGGCGGCGGCGGCGGCGGCGGCGGCGGCGGCGGCGGCGGCGGCGGCGGCGGCGGCGGCGGCGGCGGCGGCGGCGGCGGCGGCGGCGGCGGCGGCGGCGGCGGCGGCGGCGGCGGCGGCGGCGGCGGCGGCGGCGGCGGCGGCGGCGGCGGCGGCGGCGGCGGGCGGCGGCGGCGGCGGCGGCGGCGGCGGCGGCGGCGGCGGCGGCGGCGGCGGCGGCGGCGGCGGCGGCGGCGGCGGCGGCGGGCGGCGGCGGCGGCGGCGGCGGCGGCGGCGGCGGCGGCGGCGGCGGCGGCGGCGGCGGGCGGCGGCGGCGGCGGCGGCGGCGGCGGCGGCGGCGGCGGCGGCGGCGGCGGCGGCGGCGGCGGCGGCGGCGGCGGCGGCGGCGGCGGCGGCGGCGGCGGCGGCGGCGGCGGCGGCGGCGGCGGCGGCGGCGGCGGCGGCGGCGGCGGCGGCGGCGGCGGCGGCGGCGGCGCGGCGGCGGCGGCGGCGGCGGCGGCGGCGGCGGCGGCGGCGGCGGCGGCGGCGGCGGCGGCGGCGGCGGCGGCGGCGGCGGCGGCGGCGGCGGCGGCGGCGGCGGCGGCGCGGCGGCGGCGGCGGCGGCGGCGGCGGCGGCGGCGGCGGCGGCGGCGGCGGCGGGCGGCGGCGGCGGCGGCGGCGGCGGCGGCGGCGGCGGCGGCGGCGGCGGCGGCGGCGGCGGCGGCGGCGGCGGCGGCGGCGGCGGCGGCGGCGGCGGCGGCGGCGGGCGGCGGCGGCGGCGGCGGCGGCGGCGGCGGCGGCGGCGGCGGCGGCGGCGAGGCGGCGGCGGCGGCGGCGGCGGCGGCGGCGGCGGCGGGCGGCGGCGGCGGCGGCGGCGGCGGCGGCGGCGGCGGCGGCGGCGGCGGCGGCGGCGGCGGCGGCGGCGGCGGCGGCGGCGGCTGCGGCGGCGGCGGCGGCGGGCGGCGGCGGCGGCGGCGGCGGCGGCGGCGGCGGCGGCGGCGGCGGCGGCGCGGCGGCGCGGCGGCGGCGGCGGCGGCGGCGGCGGCGGCGGCGGCGGCGGCGGCGGGCGGCGGCGGCGGCGGCGGCGGCGCGGCGGCGGCGGCGGCGGCGCGGCGGCGGCGGCGGCGGCGGCGGCGGCGGCGGCGGCGGCGGCGGCGGCGGCGGCGGCGGCGGGCGGCGGCGGCGGCGGCGGCGGCGGCGGCGGCGGCGGCGGGCGGCGGGCGGCCGGCGCGGCGCGGCGGCGGCGGCGGCGGCGGCGGCGGCGGCGGCGGCGGCGGCGGCGGCGGCGGCGGCGGCGGCGGCGGCGGCGGCGGCGGCGGCGGCGGCGGGCGGCGGCGGCGGGCGGCGGCGGCGCGCGGCGGCGGCGGCGGCGGCGGCGGCGGCGGCGGCGGCGGCGGCGGCGGCGGCGCGGCGGCGGCGGCGGCGGCGGCGGCGGCGGCGGCGGGCGGCGGCGGCGGCGGCGGCGGCGGCGGCGCGGCGGCGGCGGCGGCGGCGGCGGCGGCGGCGGCGGCGGCGGCGGCGGCGGCGGCGGCGGCGGCGGCGGCGGCGGCGGCGGCGGCGGCGGCGGCGGCGGCGGGCGGCGGCGGCGGCGGCGGCGGCGGCGGCGGCGGCGGCGGCGGCGGCGGCGGCGGCGGCGGCGGCGGCGGGCGGCGGCGGCGGCGGCGGCGGCGGCGGCGGCGGCGGCGGCGGCGGCGGCGGCGGCGGCGGCGGCGCGGCGGCGGCGGCGGCGGCGGCGGCGGCGGCGGCGGCGGCGGCGGCGGCGGCGGCGGCGGCGCGGCGGCGCGGCGGCGGCGGCGGCGCGGCGGCGGCGGCGGCGGCGGCGGCGGCGGCGGCGGCGGCGGCGGCGGCGGCGGCGGCGGCGGCGGCGGCGGCGGCGGCGGCGGCGGCGGCGCGGCGGCGGCGGCGGCGGCGGCGGCGGCGGCGGCGGCGGCGGCGGCGGCGGCGGCGGCGGCGGCGGCGCGGCGGCGGCGGCGGCGGCGCGGCGGCGGCGGCGGCGGCGCGGCGGCGCCGCGGCGGCGGCGGCGGCGGCGGCGGCGGCGGCGGCCGGCGGCGGCGGCGGCGGCGGCGGGCGGCGGCGGCGGCGGCGGCGGCGGCGGGCGGCGGCGGCGGCGGCGGCGGCGGCGGCGGCGCGGCGGCGGCGGCGGCGGCGCGGCGGCGGCGGCGGCGGCGGCGGCGGCGGGCGGCGGCGCGGCGGCGGCGGCGCGGCGGCGGCGGCGGCTGGCGGCGGCGGCGGCGGCGGCGGCGGCGGCGGCGGCGGCGGCGGCGGCGGCGGGCGGCGGCGGCGGCGGCGCGGCGGCGGCGGCGGGCGGGCGGCGGCCGGCGGCGGCGGCGGCGGCGGCGGCGGCGGCGGCGGCGGCGGGCGGCGGCGCGGCGGCGGCGGCGGCGGCCTCGCGGCGGCGCGCGGGCGGCGGCGGCGGCGGCGGCGGCGCGGCGGCGGCGGCGGCGGGCGGCGGCGCGGGCGGCGGCGGCGGCGGGCGGCGCGGCGGCGCGGCGGCGCGGGCGGCGTCGGCGGCGAGGGCGGCGGCGGCGGCGGACGGCGGCGGCGCGGCGCGGCGGCGGCGGCGGCGGCGCGGCGGGCGCGGCGGCGGCGCGCGGCGCGGCGGCGTGCGGCGGCGGCGGCGCGGCGGCGGCCGGCGGCGCGGCGGCGGCGGCGGCGGCCGCGGCGGCGGCGGCGGCGGGCGGCGGCGGCGGCGCGGCGGCGGCGGCGCGGGCGGCGGCGGCGCGGCCGGCGGCGGCGGCGGCGGCGGCGGCGGCGGCGGCGGCGGCGGCGGCGGCGGCGCGGCCGGCGGCGGCGGCGGCGGGCGGCGGGGCGGCGCGCGGCGGGGGCGGCGGCGGCGGCGGCGGCGGCGGCGGCGGCGGCGGCGCGGCGGCGGCGGGGCGGCGGGGCGGCGGCGGCGGCGCGGCGGCGGCGGCGGGCGGCGGCGCGGCGGCGGCGGCGGCGGCGGCGGCGGGGCGGCGGCGCGGCGGCGGCGGCGGCGGCCGGCGGCGGCGGCGGCGGCGGCGGCGGCGGCGGCGGCGGCGCGCGGCGGCGGCGCGGCGGCGGCGGCGGCGGCGGGCGGCGGCGGCGGCGGCGCGGCGGCGGCGGCGGCGGCGGCGCGCGGCGGCGCGGCGGCGCCGGGCGGCGGCGGCGGCGGCGGCGGCGGCGGCGGCGGCGGCGGCGCGCGGCGCGGCGGCGGCGGCGGCGGCGGCGGCGGCGGCGGCCGCGGCGGCCGGCGCGGGCGCGGCGGCGCGCCGGCGGCGGCGGCGGCGGCGGCGGCGGCGGCGGCGGAGGCGCGGCGGCGGCGGCGGGCGGCGCGGCGGCGGCGGCGGCGGCGGCGGCGGCGCGGCCGGCGGCGGCGGCGGCGGCGGCGGCGGCGGCCCGGCGCGGCGGCGGCGGCGCGGCGGCGGCGGCGGCGGCGGCGGCGCGGCGGCGGCGCGGCGCGGCGGCGGCGGCGGCGGCGGCGGCTGGCGGCGGCGGCGGCGGCGGCGGCGGCGCGGCGGCGCGCGGCGGCGGCGGGCGGCGCGGCGCGGCGGCGGCGGCGAGCGGGCGGCGGCGGCGGCGGCGGAGGCGGCGGAGGCGGCGCGGCGGCGGCGGCGCGCGGCGGCGGCGGCGGCGGCGGCGGCGGCGGCGGCGCGCGCGGCGGCGCGCGCGGCGGCGGCGGCGGCGGCGGCGGCGGCG